>JALBCR010003682.1:0-27884 GCA_030710515.1 Abscondita cerata | reverse complement strand
ATTGACTGAAAAGATAAATACCAGCATGCATATATCGTTGGTAAGGTGATCGAATATAGCATTTGATCCAATAAAAAAAGTATGTATATAGCTTTATTTGAAACAATCGAGTTACATTTGATTGATATTTTGTAAATTGGAATAGCGATTACTTTTAACACATAATTTTTGAAAAAAATGACAAATTATGGCTAAACGACTTATTTTAGACACCAACTGTGATACATTAAGTATTATTAATAAAATTGACAAAAAAATTAAACTATGTAATAATGTACACTCATGAAATTTAAAACTTGGACACCACAATTTCTGTAAACAAAAGTTTGCACATTGTGAAGCGGGCTTAAAGGTATCATTTACAATTCTAACAGCAGGTAGTCTCAGCAGGGGTTATCTTATAGAAGGACTGTAGAATGAATCATTACACTAAGCACGTTTTAGAAAATAGGTAATTTACGTTGCTTACTTAATTTTTTCTTTAAAGAATATATTTGAAGGTATCGCTAATTAAACACCATAGCTCGATTAATTATCGAATCAAAATTTTGTTTAGGAAATGTTTACAAAATAAAATTAGAAATAATTTTGATTTAAAAACGTCTACAAGCAATAACTTTTAAATTAAATCAAAAACTAAACATGGTTATTTGGGTTGACTGATTATTACTTATTTTTAAATAAATCTAACCTTACTAATTATTGTAAGTTATTAAAAAAAAAATCATTAAACTCTCTATTCATAATATTTAGATACCAAGTTATAGTTTAAAATTAAATGAAAACGTTTTTTTTTAAAATAAAGGTATTACTATATAAATAAATATAAGAAATCAATAATGGGTGTGACCTCCATTATTATTGATACATTCTTGGAGGCGTCTGCTCATTGACGCTATCAAGGTATCAATATAATTAATATTAATCGTTTCCCATGCGGTATCAATGGCTGCAATTAGTGCATTACGGTTTACTGGTATAAAATTTGGCCCTTGTTGTCTTCGGATAACAGCAAGTATTCGAGCCCAAACATTTTCGATAATGTTAAAATCTGGGTTTTTGCTGGCCAGGGTAACAGCTCCAAGTTATTTGCTTGTATCCAGTTGCGCACAACCTGCGAAGTATAGGGTCATCATATCCCGATAGTTAATTATCGAATGTTCCAAGAAAATATGTGTAAATAGTAAATGGAATCTACTAACGTAACGTTAAGTCGTTAATTATAGTTACATAACTCTCCTTTCATAAGATATAGTTCATATTAATATGCTTATTGTAAAGCTTCGTACACACCTGAACAACAAACCGAGGAACAAACAGAACAACGAACCGAACGGCAATCGGAACATTAATTTGGACGGTGCTACGTACGAATTTTAGAACAGATTCGCAAGTCCTGATTGTTCCACGAACGGTTTGCGGCGTTCCCGCAACTTGTCGGTTTTTTCTCCGACATCAAAGAAAATGCGCGCAAATGCGTTTGCAGGTTTGGACGAATCTAAACAAAACGGCGAACAAACTTATGCGGGAGAATTAAATTATTTATTTTTGTCCTCCCTTTTGTGGGTTTGTTGTGTTTTAGGTAATATTATGGAGTTGACAGAAGAAAAATGTTTTAAATTAATCAGTGTTTAAGAATGCAAGAAAAAAATGATTTAAGTGGGAAATTTCCAAAATAAAAAAAAGCGAAGTAAATTATAATTTTTACTCTTCTTTGTGCGTAAAAATTTGGTTGGCACTATCTTCTTGTTTTCCGCAATTTTCTCTTCTCAATAATAAATATATATGAACTGAAAACTACTGAAAATAATTATGGGAACAGCACAAACGTTCCGTTTGTTGTTCGGATTGTGGAAATCATAAAAGATCGTTTGTCGTTCTGTTTGACTTTCGGTTCGTTGTTATGTTTGTTGCTCGGTTTGTTGTTCAGGTGTGTACGAAGCTTTACAACTTAAGCAACAATTTTTGGCGAATAAAGATTAGTTTGTGATGTAATATTAGAAACACAAATTTATATCATATCAAATTTATGACAACTTAAAACCAAGAACGTGTATGTTATTGCTAAGAAATTATTAAGGAAAAAGCGCAATTGCAGTGTAAATATTTATAATTAGATATTTTCGAAAGTTTATAAGTCCTCTATTGTAATCTTAATACTTAAAAGAAAATCCTGTCCATTAGCATTATAAGGAAATGGCTTTTACTTTATGAATAAGTTTCAATAACAATAGAATATCCTTGCTTGTTTAATTTACTTCCTTTGAGTCATATTGCTCTAAGGGTTGTTACATTGGTCATTAGAAGTATGTAATAAATAAACAATTACCTACTGTTTGAGAAGGGTAGTGTGAACCAATAAATAAAGTAAGAAATGTAAATTCCATTTTAGTTTAAAATTTCAAGTGTTGTGAAAATGCCACCTCATCTCGGTGCTGATTTGAAAGCGCGGATTGTTTCGGAATTAGCGGCGGGCCGTAGCGTGCGTGAAATTTCACGTATGTTAGATATACCAAAAAGCACCGTAGGGCATTACCGAGTAAAATGGAATCTTGAACACACTTTGGAAAGAGCCATCGGAAGTGGTAGACCTAAAGTATCTACACGTGCTCAAGATCTCGAGTTGTTTCATTACGTAACAGAACAACCATTTGCTACATACTCCAGGGCTATAGCAGATACACATTTTCCCGGATGCCGTATAACTGCACAAAAAGATTAAAGGAGATGGGAATAAAGAAGTATAATGCTGCTGCGAAAGAAGTTCTCAGTGACGAAAATATGAGACGTCGTCTGGAATTTGCAAGGCGATATGTGAACGAACCTTTGGAATTTTGGAATCGAGTTTTAGCGACGAAAAAACGTTCAATAGCCGCAACGATGGACCACTAAAAGTTTTTAGAATGGAAGGAACTCGTTACGAAAATAATCACATATGTCCTAAAAACGAAGTGGTTATTTTTCTGTAAATGTGGGTTGGGTTAGCGCGCAGGGGTCCAGGAGTTGCGTATTTAGATATTTTGAAAACTATTATGAAACCTTCAGTCGAAGTGTTTTATCCAGACGAAGATTATATTTTCCAACAAGTAAGTATTCTTATTTCACTATACTTTCTCCAAAAAATAGTTCGGGATCTGTTGAATTAACATTTTCATAATGTATTTTTGTTGTTAAAGGACAACGCCCCTATTCATACTTCGCGGGTTGTGCGCAATTGGATACGAGAAAATAACTTGAGCTGTTACCCTGGCCAGCAAAAGCCCAGATTTTAACATTATCGAAAATGTTTGGGCTCGAATACTTGCTGTTATCCGAAGACAACAAGGGCCAAATTTTATACCAGTAAACCGTAATGCACTAATTGCAGCCATTGATACCGCATGGGAAACGATTAATATTAATTATATTGATACCTTGATAGCGTCAATGAGCAGACGCCTCCAAGAATGTATCAATAATAATGGAGGTCACACCCATTATTGATTTCTTATATTTATTTATATAGTAATACCTTTATTTAAAAAAAACGTTTTCATTTAATTTTAAACTATAACTTGGTATCTTAATTATAATTATGTAATAAATTCTTGTCAAAAACTAAATATATACGTTGACAATAAGAATTGCCTTAGTTTTTATTTTCACTTTTTATATTAACTACAAAAAAATGAAACGTCATAAAATATACATTTTGTAAGGACTAAATATTATGAATAGAGAGTTTAATGATTTTTTTTAATAACTTACAATAATTAGTAGGTTAGATTTATTTAAAAATAATCAGTCAACCCAAATAACCATGTTTAGTTTTTGATTTAATTTAAAAGTTATTGCTTGTAGACGTTTTTTAAATCAAAATTATTTCTAATTTTATTTTGTAAACATTTCCTAAACAAAATTTTGATTCGATAATTAATCGAGCTATGGTGTTTAATTAGCGATACCTTCAAATATATTCTTTAAAAAAAAAATTAAGTAAGCAACGTAAATTACCTATTTTCTAAAACGTGCTTAGTGTAATGATTCATTCTACAGTCCTTCTATAAGATAACCCCTGCTGAGACTACCTGCTGTTAGAATTGTAAATGATACCCTTAAGCCCGCTTCACAATGTGCAAACTTTTGTTTACAGAAATTGTGGTGTCCAAGTTTTAAATTTCATGAGTGTACAGGAGGTTCCGTTTAAAAATGTAACTGTGATACAAATCAGCTTGTATAACAATTTTATTTTTAATCCAGCAGTCCACTTTAAAAATGTAAATAAATAAACCAACAATTTTTCACCCGCAGCCTAATGGCCCACCCTGTATAGATGGGTTGACTTTGCGTTAATTGTTGATTTAAATTTTTTTTCTGATTTTATAACTACTCTTATACCGGGTTCTTTTTTCTTAATTACACATTTACCCTATGTGTACTTTTAAATAAAAAAATCAAATTATTAGTGCGATACAGGCAACCAGTTATACCACGCTATACTTGCCCAAATCTGCACAAGTTGGGTTAGAATTATTATTTTATCCAGAAGTATTTTCTTTATAAATTATTAACGCAAATCGCAAACAAACAATAATTTATTAACGCAAACAAATAACTAATGAAAACAACAATAGTAATTAATATTAGATTAAATTATATTATTAAAAACTTGAAGTCGTCCAATACAAATTTTTGTAATTTAATCTAATCATAATATACAATACCAATGGACCGAGATATCTTTTCAAATAAATAAATTAATATTTTATCAATGAACTTTAACAATATTTAATAGGTACTCATTGCTTTAATGACCTAATACGTACTAATAATGTCCACCTTGCCTTTCGAGACAATAATGTAAGCGGTCTTGAAAGCAACGTAAAGAATTTTGAACAAATTGTGGATTTATTTCATTACACGCAGTGCGTATTACCATGCTTTGACATTTTTTCTTTTGTAATTACACATATAACATAGGATATGTAATTGAAAAAGAAGAACCCGGTATGTTCTTTCTTTGCCTGTCAATAAATAGAAACTCGAAAAGCAATTACCACCAGTTACAGAAGTTGCCGTTTGCCTATAATTTGAGTTTTTCTTAACACCATTACTTCTGTTCACAAAAAAAGTAAATCAACTTTTATAATGACATCAACGTTATTAAATGACATATTGTAGTTACTTCTCCTCCTTAGTTACGATATGCAGAAAATTATGGCTCCAACTTTGATAATAAAATGTAACTTTATTAAAACTACTGTAATATGATTTAAGTCCTCCTAAGTTTACAATATTTTAATGGTATCAGACTTCTTCAAGAAGGGGTAATTGAAACAAAACTTTTTGTGCCACAAATTGGTGACGTTTCGTGTTCAATTGGTAAAGCACTTCTTCAGGTCTCTTTATTAAAAAAACAAAGATGATATTATTTAACATTACAGATAGGTACTAAAAAACATAAAACATATACGACTGAGCATATATTTGACTTGGAATTATTAATTATTAAATACATTCTAACAATTACGTTCAATAAATAAGTGATAAAATTGTACAAATTTCTTTTTGTAGTACTTACAAATGGCTAACATAGTAATAATTAATGAATTTTGAAAACACAATTATTACAATCAAAACGTATTAAAATGATGTAGGTTAAAATGATAAACATATATGTAAAATTGTTATAATATCAGTCCTTTTTCCTTTTCTTAAATTTCAAAACATCGTGCAAGAATATTCTTGCACTTGCTACGTAATGAGCAAAGGTGTGGTTGTTAACATAACGTTGCGTTTTTGGACAATTATTACCAAAAATTTAATTAACGATGCATAATTGTGGTAACATCAAGTATAAATGATACAATTTAATTTTTAAGTTCTAGTACAACATTTTAATTACAAATGATTTTTAAAGAAGGTGTTCAACATGTCCTCCTTCTATTTGTATACACATTTTGCATCTCCGTAAAAGTGAACGCCGCACTCTATCAAAGAGTCCCGGATTTGTACAAACAGTCTGGCAGGCATGTTCAATTTGTTCTCGCAACTCATGTAAATTATTCACCGGACTTGAATAAACTAATGTCTTTAAATACCCCCAAAAGCAAAAGTCGAGCATACCGAGGTCGGGAGATCTAGGTGGCCATGTAATTAGACCTCTTTGCCCTATCCACTTGCTATTGTAAGTTTTGTTTAGGTAATTTCTGACTAAGACTGCATAATGCGCAGAAGCTCCAACGTGCATCAACTACATATTAATTCCGTGGTTAAGGAGTATATCTTCTAACAGCAGTGGCAAGGTATTCCGCAAAAAGTCAAAGTACAATTAGTTAGTCAGGAAACAAGGTCCTATCAGATGGTCTTTAAACACACCAAGCCAAACGTTGATTGAAAATTGGTGTTGATGATTCGATTCAGCAATGGCGTGCGGGAAATTAAAAATGCTATTTCTCGTCAGTAAATTTTTTCAATTCTTCTTAAAATGTAAAGTTCTGTCTCGGGAGTAGAAACTGATCTATGCCGACCGCCATCACCGCTCCTAGGTTTAAATAATCCAAGTTCAGATAAACGTTGATGGAAATTTGTAAAAAGTTTGCCACACGGAAGTACCTGGTTTGGGAATGCTTCGGCATAAAAGCGACGTGCCTCATCAGCATATCCATCGGCTTTTTGAAAATTTTATCACTGAGCAAGCAACAGCGACAACGACTTCAATAGCAACAAGAACACTAACAAAGACAGCAACACAATGATTACAACAAATGCGACAACTAGACTGACAGAAACGAACAAATTTTATTATTTCCATAGCTGACGTGATAAATACGACGAATCACTCCAACAGGGCTTGGTAATTTTAATTTCAAAAACATCTTGTATCTCGGAAACGGTTGATTTTTGGACTTATGTTTATTTTGATTTTTTTGTTTGTACTGATAAGATCTGAGTGGGCCAAATATCGGAACGTATTTTTTAAGCACCTTGTATAAAGGACCCACAATGATGATAATGTTAATACACCACACATTTACAGCCATGTCCAATACATACAAACTTTAAACTGATAAAACGCAATAGGTATTAAAGAAGCTACATCATAGGGTAATGTTATACCCCGAGGTTAGTTAGGGAGACTTTGAAAGGAATAAGCGACTTCATCCAAACAAGTGTTTAATAATTGAAAAATCTTCAAAAGGCAATTGTCATGAATGAAAGCTTATTCAAATAAGCTCAGTAACTTCACATTTATTATTTTGTGTAAATTGTATCTCCAAAACTGTTATTCCAGCTTACTTTAGTGCGCTTTAAAAAAATTAAAGTTATCGACTTAATGGAAAGCTTATTGTATGGTGCGAGTAACCATCACCATAAAGCAAACATCGACTTCTCATATGACAAATTGTTCACTGCCTCAAATATTTGCTTAAATAAAAATGAATTATTGTAAACTGACGATGTATGGGACAATGTTTTAGACCTGCCAATGCATCTGGGCAAGAATTCTATCAGGTGCCACATGCAACGGGGTTATTCTAGGTTTAATTAAGAATAACGGAATTTCTTTAAAGTTTTCGTTAACTGTAATATTGTATATAAATTGAAAGTTTTAGAATATAAGACGCAACGCGATAGCGAATACAGTTGCGAGGTTGTAAGCACACCTGTATTTTAAGATAAGGGAGTGTGACCGTGAACCAATCACTAATGCAAAGCAACTTATAGAACTAAAGAAAAACATTTACTCACAAAAGAAGAAACGACAAGTAAAATTTAATAAAAAGAAATAGAAGAGGTTGTAGATAAAATGAAAGAAGAAAGTACGTACCAACTAATGGTTTTAGGAAAAATGGAGGGGTGACTCAACAATTTTTAATAGATACCGGAAGTTAAATAAGCATCTTATCAGAAGAATTATATAAAGAAATTGAACCAAAAAATGAAATTGTTTTACTCACAAAAGGGCTAACCATACAAGGAGTGAATGGGAAAATATCCAAAGTGACCAAACACGTTCTATTGACAATAGAAATGGGAGAATAAAACCATGACCACGGTTTATATAATCAGCGAATAAATCCAATAATTCTAGGAATAGATTGGATGTATGAAAAAAAGGCAACGATTGATGTGAAAGAAAAAGAAATGAAATTATTTCACAAAGTAGGCGAATATTACGTAAAGTTTAATGAAAACGATTATAATATATACAAATCAAAAAATATGAAAGTATATAATAAAGTTCACAACCCTGAAGAGACAAAAATGTTAAAAAAATTGTTGTGTGTAAACTGTCAATATTATTAAGAAAAAATGCACCATGGATATGGGAAAATGAACATCAAAGTATATTTGAAGAAATATAATGCCATCAGTAACACTAGCAATCTTTCTAATGTTAATGTAAAATCTGTATACAGAGATGACATTTCTCTTGCAATATTGAAACTAAAAAGTAAGCCAACGTCGGGAAATAACCAAGTTCCAGCTTTCTTCTCAGATATTGTCGTCAGATATTTATTGAACCATTATTTATCATTTTTAATCTGGGTCTAAAAACAAGTACCTTTCCTACAACTTGGAAAACTAGTAGAATATGTCCTGTTCTCAAAAAGGGAGACCCTGCTAAAATAACTAATTATAGACCTATATCCATATTGTCTAACTTTGCTAAAGTGTTCGAAAGTTGCATGTGTAACCAAATATATCATCAAATTAAATACTTTATATCACCGCATCAACATGGTTTTGTGGACAAACGCTCTACACTTACTAACCTGTGTTGTTTTACTCATTTTACGGCTGAGGCACTAGATAACCACGGGCAGGTGGATGTTATCTACACCGATTTTTCCAAGACCTTTGACTGCATTGACCATGAGATATTACTAGAAAATTAAGACTGTATGGTTTTTGCAGCTCAATAATTTCATTTCTTTCATCATACTTCCAAGATCGCTTACAATACTTGGTATATAATGACTTCATATCTAAAAGTTTTTAGTAAAATCTGGTGTACCACAAGGCTCAAACCTGGGTCTCCTCTTATTTTTGTTGTTTATAAATGACCTTTGTGATATAATTGATTGTGAAACCTTAATGTATGCAAATGATGTAAAAGTTTTTACTACTGTTAAATCTGTTATTGATTGTATTAAATTACAATATGATATAAATGCTATCTCAAAATGGTGCAAGTTAAACAGACTCAACTTAAACATCAAAAAGTGCAAAATAATGACGTTCTCTAGAAAACTTAAGCCTTTATTGCATAACTATACAATTGATGATCGTATTGTTTCTCGTTGTTATGAAACCAAAGACCTTGGCATTTATTTTGACAGTGAATTGCTGTTTAATATCCATGTATCAAACACAGTTTCTTCTGCAACTACAATGCTTGGATTTATGATTCCAATTTGCAAGCAATTTTCTAACATTGAAAACGTTATACTTTTGTTTAGTCAGAAGTCGTCTCGAATACGGTGCAATAATTTGGATGCCTTATTATGATCACCTTAAAATTAAAATTGAGAGAGTTCAAAGGAAGTTTTTAAAATATCTCTGGTATAAAAAACATAAATTTTATCCTGAAAGAGGATTTTGTCATCAACAACTACTTTGATTTGTTATCTCTTGACCTAAGAAGACGTAGGATTGGTTTGTCTGTGTTGTATAAATTATTACATAATGCAATTGATTGTCCTTTTATACTAGGTAAATTGAATTTTTACCCATCCATGAAGAACACCAGAAATAATTATACTTTTTATACTCAATTTGCTAAAACCAATACATTTAAATCCCCAGTCATGGCAATGTGCGGTTATTATAATGATATTTGTTGCAATACTGATATTTTCCATTGTAACCTTAAAACTCTATTAGAGGCATACAATGAATATTATTTAATTACTTTTGAACAATCAACTATTACACATAATATATAATTTAGTTTTCGTTATTATTATCATTATTATCATTCTTGTTAAGTGATTTATTTATTTATTTATTTTGCAATTTTTAGTAACATAGCTTTAGTTTCTTTACTTTTATTACTATTATTAATATTTTGCTATTTCTAATAACATATGTATATATAAAACTGAATTATTTATTGTTGTCCTGTAATTGGCTTTGTAGCTGTTGGACAATAAATCATATTATTATTATTATTATATAAAATGCTTTTTAGTGAACATATGATTCTGAAATTCCCAGATTTTATAAAAACAAGATAAAGCTATTTGTGAATCAGACCATAAATGTATTTCACTTATGTACATGTGATCTTTAAAAGTGATTTTTAAAGACCCTGGAACATAATTCCAATTTGGGGATTGTTATGGGTTTCTTTATACAAGCAATTCTGGATTTAGCCGATATTAATGGCGAAGAAACAGTTTTATTTATATAAGTGGTTCTTGCATACGTAAGCTACTGCGCTTGCATCACAAAATCCATGAAGTTGAATATTTGCTATTTCTTTATGATGAAATTGTCTAGATATAGAAAAATCAGAAAGTTTTGTTAAATTTAATGAAAACACATTTGAAGGATTATCCCTCCACAGTACATTTTTGCAAGAAACGGTATTCGGGGTTTCTTTTCTAATGATAAAAAACGATTTCTAGCTGAGATGAATGAATCGCCCAATTGTTTATGTGCTTGAGAGTTGATCAAAGATAGATCAACTTGAAACTTTTTATTAGGAAGTATTTTTGTAGTTTGTTTAAAGACTTTAGTTTGTTTTTCCTGATCGCTGAAATTCGAGAGAATGGATACATTGTCTTGTTCAGAGAATTTTTCTAATAAATTAAACAGCTTTTCTTCCTCAACTATTGTAGAACATATATGAAAAAAATATACGTTTTGAACACTAGACTTTATGCATTGATAAGGCACTAGTTCAGACAAAATCCAACTTAAATAGGTTTCAATTAGAGTGGAAAAGCCTTTTCCTAGAGAATGTTGATTTGGCAATATTAAATTATAGTATATGTCTGCTCCCAATAATAAATCAATGTCCGCAAGCAAATTAAAGTTTATATTAGCCAATTGTTCTGCAAAGTAAGAGAGAATGTTTAGCATATTAGGATTTATACAGATTTGTAGCAATTTTTGAGTAATATTTTCTACTACGGCACATAAAACTTTAAAAAATTTAATTGGATTGGGATGCGAGTGAATTCCTAATTCGGCTCTGGTCTAAATGTTACTTTGGTTATTACAAATACCTGATATTCGAGACATATAGGAATTATACAGGGTAGCTTTTATGTATGGAACCAAGGCTCTGTAGCCAAAACGGTTGAAGACATCATTCTGGAAATTTTAGGAATCAAATCTGAAGCTATTTCACATAATTTGACACAATCAAAAATTTCTTTGTTTGATAATTTTTTTGACACGGCCGCCATCTTGAATTTTTTTAAATAGCAAGATGGGTCATGCGATATATCATTTGAAAGCTTATTTTATTTACTTTGTAACTGAGTTTGAATATTTATTATGGTTTAGTGAAGCTGATATGCTGATGTTTTGGGCTGATGAACTACATCCATTAATACTGCCAGTGAATTATCCTCTGTAGCCACTGTTGTTGGTCGGCCACTTCTGCGACGGTTCTTAACACTCCCAGTGATATTATACCGTCGTACAGTCTTGGTCACAGTAGATCTCACTATAGGATTCCTATCAGCGTTTTCAGCATTGAAGAGTTGGCAAACTTCTTTATGCGTGCGTTTTCTATCGCCGTAACCAACCATCATAAGAATTTGTAATCTTTTGATTCAGTTAGCTGATTCATTTTTACGAGACGGTTCTAATTATTGAATAATAATGAACTAGTAATGAGAATAACTGATCTTTTGACGTTATAACGTTATCTAGGTAACGTCACCTAGGTAACGTGTCAAAAGCATCGCCACCTAAATTAAAAAGACGATAATACAAATAATTGCAGAAATAATTATTAGAATAAATTTTTAGGTATTTCCTCCAAATACAACTTCAATGTTTCTAGTCAGTTGCAAAGTAAATAAAATAAGCTTTCAAATGATATATCACATGACCCATCTTGCTATTTAAAAAATTCAAGATGGCGGCCGTGTCAAAAATTATCGAGCAAAAAATTTTTTATTGTGTCAAATTATGTGAAATAGCTTCAGATTTGATCCCTAAAATTTCCAGAATGATGCCTTCAACCGTTTTGGCTACAGAGCTTTGGTTCCATACATAAAAGCTACCCTGTATATTTAAATTTTTTAACAAGTGCTATTGTTACAAAAGAAATTTTGCTACCAGAGTCAAGAAGAGCTCGAGCAGTTATAGGACGACCATTTTTTGGACGCAAGTGAATTTGAGCAGTGGCTAGTATAACATGTGCACTACTGGCATTAAATGCTAATAATGTTGCTGGTTTTTGTTCACTTTCGGTTAAGTCAGAAATTGAAACTTGATTTTGAATTTGTGAATTATCGTTTTGAGACAAGTTAGAGTCTCTATCTAAGAGTGAATGATGTTTACGATTACAAGTTAAGCATTTAGATTTTGATAAACAAGTTTCATTAGAATGTTTGATACCCAAGCAATTTAAGCAACGATTTTGTGTTTTAGCAAAGTCGTACCTTTCAAAAATTAAAAGAGCAGTAAATTCTAGACAGCTATAAATTTTGTGGTCATTGCAACAACCACAAATTATACATAGCAGAAACTGTAGAATGTAATGTTAAATTGTGCCCATGCGTACTTAGCTGGGTTTGATTTATCGTTGTATGAATTGGCAGAATGTAAGTTAGCAAGCTTTATACCTATAAGGTTTAAATTGATTGTGTTTATCAACATTATGTTTTATATCTAAATGATTTAGGTTTCTTTTGAAGTTTACATTTTCCAAAATAACGCATCTTTTACCTAAAAAATCAAAAAATTTGTTAAGTTTTGCAAAGATTTATAATCAGTACTTTCTTCAAATGTCTTTCTGGTAGTGGTCCATACAGGTCAACTGACCATATCTAAGGTCTTCTCAACCAGTATATTCTTTATCAGGGCTTTTTGTTTTTTATTGGTAATTTTGGCTTTTGACAAATGTCGCAAGATTACTTTTTTATCTAGATTTGTAATATAACAATTTTCTTTCAATGCTGATACTATGACCTAACATTTCATCTTTTCTATTTTTTTCTATTTTAAACGGAATACATACGGTCTACCAGTCCACAGATCTACTTCTTTTTCTGAATAATAATTCTGCGTGTATTTTAAAATTTTTTTCTAATTGATCATTTTTGTTTAAACGATCCTCTTGCATTTATTTTCTTATCCAAGTGAAATGTTTGTCTTCTCTTTGTTTACGTTCCAAATCTCTCAATAATTTCTTTAATTTTCTCTTTCTTCCTTTCTTTTAATACACCTATTGTTAACTTATTGCTGATTCGATTTCCCTTTCCATATATTGACAAAAAATCTGCAATTTTATTCTCACTTTCTTTGCAATATTTGATTTGTAAATTAAATTCTTGAATCAGTAGCGCCCATTGTTGTAATCTTGAATTGAGGTGTTTGCACGTAAATAAGAAGACTAATGTGTGGTGAGTATATACAACTACCGGATAACCTTATATGAGGTTTCTAAATTTGCCTGATAAAACGACATAGTAGTTTTTGGTGCTCCTCCTCAACTAAGAACACATCAATTGCTGTTTCTAAATTTCCTTCACGCAAACGCCACTGCTAATAATTGTAATTCTGTTATCGTATATCTCTTTTTCACATCTTTCTGACTTCTACTGGGAAATGAAATATTTAACATTTCTTCATTTTCTTTTTCTCGACTTCAGTGTCCTTATTTTGCAAATACCATTTTTCTATCCGTGTTACTTGAGTTTTTGAAGACGATCGTTGCTTGATAAGGATATCCATCAATGGCAAGGCAAGATGAATAACGCAATAGATGATTCCTTTTATTTCTTATTCTTCTTCTTCTTGATTGTTAGGCACTATATCAATTATTTACTGGCACCTGGCACTGTTTCTTCTTAAGATTGGCAATTGCAGTTTATTTTTCAAAATTAGTATTTGTTCTTCTTCGATTATGGCACTGGTATAATACAATAAAGTTGGTGAATAATCTTCATATAATCTGATTCAAAGTGGACCATAGAAAATATTGGAAAATAATTTCTTTTCAACAATACTTCAGGCTGGTACAAAGTTCTTTTTAATGTCCACTTACTTTGAGGCAATGTGTTATAAAATTTGTTCTCGAGTAGGTTTTTTAAATTTTTTCGTTTATATTGTTTTTTCTCTAACAACTTTTTTTATATATGACACAGGACTACTAATTTTTTTCTAAAAAAGAAAATCTGTACGCCAGTAGTGAATGATTTCATACCTAATGTAGGCCAACCCAAAATAATATGTTGGACCATGGAAGTCAATTTACCAGTAACAGACGGCAGGACAAATTAAAAAACTATAACATACAAGTTAAGATGACAGTATATCACCCATCGTCAAATCCGGTAGAAAGAATTGTGAGAGAACTTGAAAGGTTATTCAGAACCTACTGTAATGAAAAGCATACGAATTGGATTAGGTGGGTGAATCAAATTAAAATCTGGCTGAACGTGTCTGAACATGACAGTACTGGATTTGCACCAATAGAGTTGTTGAAAGGACGAAGATTTAATCATATGTATAATTGAAAGTTTAATACAGTTTCCAACACATACCGAACTGGATGTAAAAACTAGAATAATATTTGCCAATGAGAGACTTAAAAGGCGAGCCCAAAATCGAATAGGAAAACATGATAACCAAGTAGAGCAGCCTATTAAATATTATCCTGAGGGTTTGGTGTTACTTAAAACCCATCAATACTCATCATTTTTGCGCCATGAAATAAAGAAGTTTTTTCTGTTATACAAAGGACCATAGTTAGTGAAATGGGAACCAATGCTTACCTTTTAAAATATCGAAACCGCGAAGAAAATAGAGGTGTACATAATATAGTGAATTTAAAAAAATATACTGTGTCAGAACCAAAGTAAAAGTACTGTGAACTTACAGGCTGCTACTTCTATTTAACTTCACCCAAATCTATTATTAGGGTTACTTATTAACATATACATTTTTAGTTTCGCTAAGAGGTTTTGTATTTAGTTCTGATTTGGTATGGAATGTACATATAATTATTACAAACTCTATATGTTGTTTTTGATTCAACTGTTTAGTTAGTTTAAAAACAAGAAGGGGGTACTGTAACGGAGGGGGGAGGGGGTATTTTAAGTTTAATTAAGAATAATTGATTTTGTTTGAAGTTTTCGTTAACTGTAATATTGTATTTAAATTGGAAGTTTTAGAATATAAGACGCAACGCGATAGCAAATTCAATTGAGAGATTGTAAACGCACCTGCATTTTAAGATAAGCGTTCGAGTGTGACCGTAAACTTAGTCGTAGTGGAGATTTTAAGAAGAAAAGATTGTTACGGGTACCAAATCGAGTGTTGTTACGTTAAATATAAAAAAATAAGTGCGGGAGCCGAAATAATAGGTTTATTTGTTGCTGATCTAGTGTGACTTTTATAGCTAGTGTGGAGACATCAATTTCAAATTAATTCGAATTTGGATTTCTTAAAGGAAGATGTCTGGGCCAGTCGAATGATCAAAAAAAGAGCACTGATCTGAAAAACACCGTTCTCATTGTGTTTGCGAATTCTTTATGTGAATTATATAATACTTACGCACCTTGGCAGGTACTGTTTTGATAAATTATATTTAAAGCATGTGTTTGAACTACATATTCTTATACGTTGTTAAAATCAAAAGCATGGATTGTGAATTGGTAACCAATGCAAAAATTTGAATATTAGGTTTTGCGCTTTTAACCAGAATTTCATTATTGTTGAATTGATTCATAATGAAATAAATAAAACAGTATAATTTCAATTTTTGATCCAACACTTTTGTTTAATCGATTAATAACTAAACCTTTTTAAAATCTGAGCTAGCCAGTAAGTAAAAAAAAAATACGAAAGGTAAGTCCAGGTGTATTAATATGGAAAATAACCGAGGAAATCAAAGAGCACTAAATCGAACCCGAAGGTAAATAAAAATAATTTGTGATTTCAGTTACACACACCATAAACTTTTGTATTTCTCTAGGGTGCAATGCCTTCTGTAAAACCAATTCAATGATTTACATCTTATTTATTGCATCAATTCTGGAATTAGAATAAAAGTCAATAATAAGCAATAACTTTTTAATCATACACTTACCATTGCTTTTTTCTAACATAAATTCAAAAGTCAGTACCAACTACAAATAAGGTACCAACTTAAAATAGAGGAAATAGAGATAGTATTCCTGCTCTTCTTTTAAGAAATTGTTGCTACGTGTTAGCATATCCAATTCAAATATTGTTCTCTAAATCTTTAAAAAGTGGAATTTATCCGGATACATGGAAATTAACCTATGTTGTACCAATTCACAAGAGTAAAGATAAAACCGATATCACTAACTACAGACCTATCTGAAAGATATCTGAAATTCCAGAACTGTTTGAAAAATTATTGTTAATAATATGTTTCCATTATTAAAAAAACAATCATTAAAGAACAGCATGGATTTTTATCCAAATCGCTCGACTACCTCGAGTCTCTAAGTTTATCAAAATTGTGTATATTAAACTTTTGAAGAATAGGCTCTGCTGGATGTCATATATATTGACTTTTCAAAAGCTTTTTTTTCCAGAATATATAATAGAAAAAGAAGGAAAATAGATAAAATTAGGATTTGGACAGAAAAATTGGCAGTGAGATTTCAAGAAAGGATAAGAGACAGAGAGGGAAATGAGATACTAAAGGAATGTTGTAAGGAAGTGGAAAAATATGTAAACAAATACGGCGAAGAGAACAGGAAAGATTATTATGAAAGGGTAGGGTACTCAAGAGAGGAGATAAACAGAAAACGAAGGGAGGAGAGAAGAATGAAAAAGGAAGTAATAAGTAAAGATAAAGATATACAGATACAAGAAAGGAGTGCGAAGATGGAAGGGGAAAATGCAATGTAAAGTACAGGGAGTTAATTACGGAAGGAATACCAGAATATTTGAGGAGGAAAAGAAGTATAAAAGAAAAAGAATCATAGCAAGGTTTAGTTGGGGAATGAGGAAAGAGAGAATATGTACTGGAAGAATGATGAGAAGAGAATATATAGGATGTGTGGAGAAGGGTGGGAGAATATCAAGTATTTAAAAGAAAATTGTGGGGAACTGCGGCAGTAGAGAGGAGGGAAGAATACTATTAAGAGAAAATGGACAGAGAATAGAATGGATGAAAGAAGTGATAAGGAAAAAGGAAAAAAATGAGAGAAAAAGAAAAATATATATAAAGTGTAATTTAAGAAAATTGTTGGTATTATTAATATGGGGTTAAATTATTTGTATTGTTTAGTTTTTCGAAATAAGAATACGAAAAGGAATTATACTATACAGGGTGTCCCAGCGGGAACGCCATCGATAGATTATAGAAAAACTGTACATGGGAAAAATTTGAAAATTTGGTAGTATACTAACATTGACGGGGGCAGTTCCGCTAAAATATTTTCAAGATAGTGACACTTCTGGTTATACCGGAAGTATGTGTCAACTTGCTTATTTTAAATGGAACACCATGTATATTATTCTATTTTTGAATTTTGCCTAAAATTCTAGACACATTTTGTGTATAATGTCCTATACCTAAGTCTAACTGTTTTGGACTTATTTTAAATTTTATGTCAAAAATGACGTTTTCAGGCCTAAACAAAATTATAAAAAAGGATTAAAATTAAATTTAAAACACGTCAAAAGTCTTTTTTTTTTTAATGCAAGCACCATGTTTTTATAGCTTTATTTTATTTAGCATCAAAAATAAGGTTGACTTTGTACAAAGTTGTCTATTCAAAAAATTCATGGTTTTCGAAATATTGGCAATTTAACTTTTTTTTGTTGCACAAATGCTATTGTATTTCTTTTAATATGAATGGTTATTCCTAGTTGGCCATGATGGTGTTAGAAAACAATCATCTGTCAAGGATATGTCAAACTGTTAAAAATTTTCAATAATCATGCCGGGACGCTTAAATTATACAAACGAAGATTACTTAAATTTATTTATTATTTATGGACAATGTGATAATGTTATATTAAGAACATGTGTTACAGTTAACTGTACCGAATGTGAATGTCAAAGTGCATATCGTTACCAAACCGATAACTTTAAATGCTTGAAACACACGTGTCGATAAAGCCAGGTGTTCTTTCGTTGCGTGTGTAATAATGTACAAGTAATTGCTTGGCTTTATCGACACACGTGTGTTTCAAGCATAATAAGTTATCGCTTTGATAACGATATGCACTTTAACACTCACAGTCGGTACAGTTAACTGTTGGCATTTCTTAGTTTGATACACACAGTTTGACATATCCTTGACAGATGATTGTTTTCTAACGCCATCATGGCCAACTAGGAATAACCATTCATATTAAAAGAAATCAATAGCATTTGTGCAACAAAAAAATGTTAAATTGCCAATATTTCGAAAACCATGAATTTTTGAATAGACAACCTTGTACAAAGTCAACCTTATTTTTGATGCTAAATAAGATAAAATTATAAAAACATGGTGCTTGCGTTTAAAAAAATGACTTTTGACGTGTTTTTGAATTTAATTTTAATCGTTTTTTTTTGATTGCCCTGTATTAATTTATTATCAAAATATCGACATAGCCCACTAAAATAGGTCCCCTGCTACAAGAAAACCTATTCCAATTAAATAATAAAGGCATTAGTATAGGAAAATTTTATAATTTTGTTTAGGCCTGAAAACGTCATTTTGACATAAAATTTAAAATAAGTCCAAAACAGTTAGACTTTGGTATAGAACATTATACACAAAATGTGTCTACAATTTTGTGCAAAATCCAAAATACAATAATATATAGGACGTTCCATTTAAAATAAGCAACTTAACACCTACTTCCGGAAGTGTCACCATCTTGAAAATATTTTAACGGAACTGCCCCCGTCGATGTTAGTATACTACCAAATTTTCAAATTTTTCCCATGTACAGTTTTCTATACACCCTGTATATATGTGGAGTTTGGTTTTAAGTTGTAAAGAATCGAATCTTTTATTTATGTATTTTATTACAAAGAATAAATAATATTATTGAACTGATATGGTGTTTTTCAGAAACTGGTTAATGGCGTTTTAGATTGTTCTCATCTTCTGCATCAAATCGATTTTAATGTACCGATCAAAACTCTTCGTAACACTTCACAATTTTCAGTAAGTTTCTGTAAAACTTCCTATCTTCTTAATTCTCCTCTCCAACGGTTTATGAAATCATCAAATTTGTATTTTAACCTTAACTTTACAGTACTAGTGCCGACATTTTAAAAAACAACTCAAAATGTGTTAAATAAAATTGATGTTTTTTTTATGCTAACTATTAATTTTGTTATTACTTTTTGTACCATTTTAGAGTGTTTAGTTAAATTAATTTATTGTTATATTGATTTCCGTAATTCGAATTATTCTTATTATTTATTATTATCTAATAAAGTAATTATAATTTGACTTTAAACTAAATTACTTGTATGTGCACACATTTCCTGTATATAGGGCCATGTCCGTAAAATAAATATTATTATTAAAACTATCATTTGTGTAAATTGATCTATACTTTCTATGTCGTAGAAAAAGTATAGTCTGCAACACGTTTGTAATGACTATTCTGCACTCATGGAACCGTCAAACTCATCTTCGGCTCGTGTGACGAACATTCCACTTGTGCGGAATATTCCAAACTCGTTACATAATATACTATTCTGGATCAGATTTTCACATACTATCGCTTAAATTTCGTGTGTGCCTAGAAGGCAGATTTCATCAAAATAAAACAATAATTTGAATATAGTCAAAAACAACGTAGAATTGTAAGCAAGGTTAATATCTTCTATTATAAATTTTAATTGCATAGCATATTTTAATTGTAAAAGATTTTAGGGTATGAATGTTTTAAGAATCTTTCAATTCCTTCTAATAAAACAAATTTTAATTTACAGAATAATCTACGGCGTAAGAGAATGTAATAACGAAAACCAGAGTTATGCTTTTTAATTGAGTTCGTAGAAAGTAATAATTTATTGAATTTTGATAATGTTTTACACGTTGTTTTCCACTGAGTTTTAACAAAATTAAAATAAAACGTATAGTTTTAAACTTTTATATGCTTTCTAAGTATATTTATTTCTCTGGAATAATAAACATTCTGGGAAGAAAATTCATTAAAGATGTTTGAAATTTATTTAATGTTTTTTGTTTACCTTTGAAAGTTTTAATACCATTAGCAAATTAAATTTTCTACGACAATGCAAGAAATTTCCATTCATCTATAAAGCTTATATTAGACTTTTGCATCGAAATAAAAATTGCATACATAAGTTATATTCAATAAAATTTATTTTTATAAAATGGAATAAAATGTTCTTTAGACGGTAACGTATATTTGAAAGATATAGCGACACAACTAATAGAGAGAATCCGAAAATATATGTTTTTAAATAAAAATTGGTTTTGTTGATTGACCTGAAAAATGTATTCATGTGCATATGTAGCTAGCTCACAGTAAAATTTTTGAATGATTGTATTGGGTGTGATTTGTCTTACATTAGTATTTGTCTTATTTGAATTCCTTCAAATTGTTTCGTTTTTAAGAAATTTACGTAAGAGAACGTCTGCATTGTTTTAAAATTTGCTTTCTTAAATGTTTCATCTAACATTCATTAATGATACGAAGTCGAAATTCCTCGAGGAGTCCATCCATAAATAAAACAAAGAATAACTGCATCAAATTAATTTGAAATTTAGTAAAATTAAAAGAACGCAAAATTAAATTCCTGTAATTAAGTTTCCACAAACTTTACATTACTTCGACCTTTTGTAAGTCCATATAGACCTCAGCCAAACTGACCCAAATGATATAATAGGGTAGATAAGATTTGAGAATCCTAATTTGACGTGATCATCTGGGATGGTTCAACGAAATTTTGAAACAAAAAGTACAAACTTGACTTTAAAGTAAATGTGTTATTAAAATTTACGTAAAACTTGAACCCTTTATCTCAAATACATTTCTAGTTTGCAAGACCTTCATCCTGCATTCTGCCAATACAATACTACATTATTTTCTATTTATGGTGGTCGTCGGCGTCGTCGTGATTGTCATCAACTAAATTTAAATTCACAGCTGGATATAATAGTTCTCCCTAAACCTTACCTCATCTTTCTATCTGGAGCAGTGTGTAACCAGTCTATTCTAGAAGTATACAAATCTATTTAGGTTTCTTTTTATTTCATTTCATGTTTCTGATCTTATCTTTTAGTGTAACTCTTAGCGTTGACCTTTCCATAAGTCTTTGGGTTTATAGGGTTATTTTTACTGGGCGTTGATGTTTTAGCTCCATAGGTCGTAACTAGCAGCACGCATTAAATGAAAGCTTTTACGTATTAAACATAACGTGGTGTAGCTTTTGAAAACATATCTTGTTGCTTTATATGCTGCCAACGTTTTACATGTTTGATAGCCCTTGGAGTGTGTGTTACAAGTATATTTTTGTGCCAACTCTATGTTTTGTTCTCGTAGTGTTAGTTGTTTACTAGCGGCAATGTTAGTTTTACTAGATTAAGATTACTTTGTCTGCAAAACGAAGATGGTTTAGATGTTTTCTCTCTCTCTCTACGTAAGATCATAAGACGAAAGTGTACAAAACGCACATTTTCTTTAAAATCACTAGTTCTATTTTGGAAGATAGGCAAATGATGACGGATGGTGCTCTGTGTCCCTTTACAAATCTACACATTATGTTTAACAGGGCACAGTGCTAAATCAGGCAATCCGATGAGAAATACAAAAGAAACAGAGATTTTAAGAAATCTGCCCGGTAGGCAAACCGATTTGAGAGGCTCAGAAATCATCCACACGTCATTGTCAAAAATGTGAAATGAAAACATAAGTCAACATGCAAAATTTCAGTTCGAGATGACGGCAAACACTGAAGAAATAGCAATTTTTGGAAGATGCTCTTGAGAGGTAGCAAATGATGATGAGATGGGCCCCCTTGCCGCTTGTACCTATGCACACACATGTTCCACAATGCATAATGCCAAAGCAGGTCCATATGCAAAGTTTTGTACTAGTCCCATTGTAAAAACCGACGAAACGGATATTTCTAGGAATCTGCCCCTGGGAGGTAGGCAACCTCATTTGACTGATCCCAAACACACCTGTACATTACGATTTACAATGCAAAAATATGTCTACGTGCAAAATTTCAGTCAGATAGGACAACAAATACCGACGTAATAGCACTTTGTTGGAATCTGCCTCTGGGAGGTAGGCAATTGCGTATAGAGAGCTCCTGCAGAGGTCGCCAAAGTGCTTTTAACTCTTAATTTAAATGTATGAGTACCTACAACATTCGTGTCAAACGGCATTGCTGTATCACAAAATGCAAGGTTGGACCTGTACTTGTCGCTTACAGCTCGGACTATGCTGAATTATGTGGATTACATATTAATGAGCTACGTAAATGGCTTAACTTAACGTTTTATAAATTTAATTACATAAAATAAAAAATTAAATTAAATGTTCATATTATGGTTAAGTACACAGATTTTCTTTAAATGTTTTGAGACATTTGCATAAATTGGTCAATCTGTACTAATTTTTGATTAAAACAAGACAGAGCAAACTGTTAAATTTTAAAGGACTGACAATATTAAAGACAGTGGAAAAAATCATTATACGTAATTAACAATAAGAACCGGTGCCCATACTTGCTATTTTTGAACGATATTGAAGAGCTCGCTAACCTGCTCAAATACGATTTTACATAAAATGATAATCGTTGCACAAAAGTTTTTACTAATAAAATATTTAATAAATTGACTAGGTACAACAAATAGACTATTTGATTAAGTCAAAATTGAAATCCAATAAGGTTTGTACTTCCATATCTCCATGTACATGCCTCGAAATGTTATTGTAAGACAACATACGATAGGCAGGCATAAAAATATTCGTCTCTTAGAAATTTTGAGTATTGAACAAGTTTAATTTGTTTTCTTAGATGCTTGAACAAAATACAATAACGTGGATTGATTACAACCTTATGTACTTTATGGTAGCTAAAGCTTCAGATAGACAAACCCAACATCTTTCAATGCTTTCGTTTTAATCAGTAATAATGTAATTTAAATATTGTATAAATTAAATCTAGTATACAAAATCAGTTAGTTCGTAGTCAACATCTTGTAAGAACAAACGTAGCGGCTCTTCAGTAACGGTAACGTCTCCAAACGGGGCAAATATGGTTTTCGCTCAGTACCCAAGTGGTAAGTTACACAATCGTTATGAAAGAAAATATTTGCATTTTAAGCAAACACAGAACAGCAACCAAAACTAATGAATTAAATATAGAAGTGTAGAAATCTGTAGTACCTACAAAATTGAAATGAAAGTCACTATGTACAAACAGTGACATATTAAATGACCATCTTTATAGCAACCAACAATACATTAATGTTGTTTGTTGTGTTTTTCTATACGTCGTAAAGTTTAAGTTCATTCAAATCATAATTATCGTAATCCTTCATGTGACGTTTTGCGTTATTGCTTAGTATCGGTTTTAAAGTAAGTTTGTTTGAAAAGTGTAGGTGTTTGCGTTTTGAAGGATAAAGACGTGATCGAGAACCTTTCACTGTGCAAACAGTGATATCTGGCGGTCAAGTACATGACCGTATGTTATCGTGCAATAATGTTTCAGCAACTATCTTTACAACCTACCCTTAATAAAGCGATATTAATTGAACAAAATGATGCGTCTTTCCAAAAAAATAGCGCAAGATCGCAGAATGAACGGGCGCCATTTAACGCTTGGAAAAATTCGGAGTACGAAAGAAATTGCATAAATAATAAATTTAATTAATGCAACTGCAATTCAAAGAATTGCGAAAATGTATACAAAATTACAAAATAAATATACAGAGCTAGACAAAAGTGTGACACGTATTCCATCACCACGAAGGGAAGAAAAAGTGCCAGAACATTACTTTACTGATGAGGATCAATTAGCAAAAGAGACCAAATGGATAAGGAAGAAAAATTGGAAAAAAGAAAAGTATACTCCACAAGATAATTCCAAAGGTCTCAGAACAAACATGCCCAAAGGTATGAGAAAAAGAAAAGGTATCAAAAAGAACAACTCCAAACTAAAAATGCCGCAGCCCCACCAGTAGTTGTGGACGGCATAGAAAACTTTAACCAGCTGTCTGAAATTATAGCCAACAAGATGAGTGGTTATCAGATTAAAATGATATAATGACAAAAATTTAATTAATGTACCCGATAGAACACTAAAAAATTCTGAACGAACAGAACTATTCGTGGCATTCTTATGAAAACAAACAAAATAAACCTATCAGGGTGATAGCTAATAAATTACATCACTCATGTAATATTGAGCAAATAGTCCTATCCCTAAGAAAAATAGGATACAACCTGCTTGAGGCAGTGCCAATATTAAAATATAAAACTAAACAGTTCCTGAGTATGTTTGTACTTGGCTTCAGGCATGATGAAAAGTCGATAAAATATATGAAATAACAGATATTATGGAAACCAGAGTCGAAATCAAAAGTAGTGCCTCAGTGTAAAAGATGCGAGGGATATGGGCATACGCAACGATACTGCGCTAAAGAACCAAGGTGCGTGAAATGCCCAGGAAACACCTAACGGTGGAGTGCAAGAAAACCAATAAAGAAAGCATAAATGCGTACATTGCGGAAAGAGGATTCTGCTAACTATAGGGGGTGCACGATAGCAAATGGAATGCAAAAATAAAATATGCAAATGAAGAAACGCACTTTACCTCAGCAGCCACAAAGGATTGATCATTCAAAAGTAAGCAAAACAGCAGTGCCTCTAACCCCAACACTTACGCACAGCTAGCGGCAGGTAACTCAGAGGAAGTAGTAAAAAATAAACCAACAAAATTCGACAAATAAATTTCTCTTCTAAAAATACTAGACAAATTAAACAAAATAGACGAACATGTTTCTTATTTGAAATATCGCGCTCAAGGAGCGATACCTAAGAATAGAAGTGGTAAATCAACTTAGAATAATAAAATAGAACGCTGCAGCACTAACATGAATTGCAAGTAGTCCTTGATTTAGAGAAATTGATGTGTGCCTCATTGCTAAAACTCATTTCAGCAAAAAGTCACACATTAGATTTAAATGATATATAGTCTACTATATCATCCATCAAATGGTGGAAGTGCAGTAATTATCCATTTCACACCATTAGGAAGTGGTTACCAAACTTATGAGATACAGGCTACATCTGTTAATGTCAAAACTAAGACATATAAAGTTATTACCACAGCATTATATTGCCCACCGAGATATAACTCTTTACCATGAGTGATAGTGTCATTCAGAAAGAACCGTTTATTAGACTGGTAAGTAAACTGACTGATTGGCAACGTTTCAGAAACTCTATTGAACTGTCGATTTCATTAAGGGCCGAAGGACAACTAGAAAATGAACTGGAACTGTTTGTTAAAAATATTCAAAAGCAGCGTGGAAAATACTCCTGAAATTAAGCCTAAATCAAACGGCAATTACTATCCGTAAAGAGATCAGGGGACTAATTGATGAAAAGAAATCAGATGAAGACAGCAGCAGTCTAGAGCAGCTGTCGATAAGACAGCGTTAAATAATGATGCTCAGCAATTAAAACGTGAAGTACAACGTATTAAAAATGAGACAATTGGCGAATAACTGAGCAAACTCACTAATTATAACCAAACTGACTACGCCTTATAGAAAACCACAAAGAGATTAAAAAGAGCCATATTTCAGAATCCGCCAATCAGAAATGCTGATGGAAGTTGGGCTCGCAATAACTTACCAAAAGCGTAAAGAATTCGCAGAATACCTAGAGGTGACATTTAGCCAAACAATGGAGATTATCCCTAGGAATAGACTGAGCCAAGACAAGAGTACGTTGTTATCAGAGATACCTATCTAAAAGAAGTTTCTGATGAAATTAAAATAACATGAATCCGAAAAAAGGCCACAGGATATGACATAATTACCGAAGAAGTTTAAAGCAACTCCCAATGAAAGCTATTGTAGAACTGACTAACCTTATGAACGATTGAGTTACGTTCCTAAGCTATGGAAAGTAGCAGAGGTCATGATGATCCCCAAACCGGAAAAGTTTCCTCGCGAAGGCCTAAGTCTTTACTGTCTGTTATGTCAAAATGGTATGAAAAACTGTTCTTAAAAAGACTAAAACCAGTTATAGAAGAAACATAGTTAATCCCCTCCTATCAATTTAGGTTCAAACAAAACCATAGGTAAACAGAATCACCGATATAATGGAAAAATCACTAGAAGAAAAAAAGTTTGCTTTGCCATTTTCCTTGACTTGTTCCTGCCACTACAACATTCTCAACTTTTAAAATCCTACTTAACAAAAGGTACTTTAAAATTAGACAGGACGATACCTACTCTAAAATAAAAGAAATCAAGGTAGGAGTGCCTCAAGGCAGTGTACTAGGCCCGCTGCTCTATCTGTTGTAGGTACACTAGCAACATACCTAATGTTAGAACACGAAATGATAGCAACATTTGCTGACAATACAGCACTTTGCCGTCGGAAAAAGCTTCAAACAGCCATCAATAAGATTAGTAGCTGGACTTACCTGGCGCAGCAAATTAAAATTAGCACAGTGAGTATACTAGTAAAAGCATAGTATTGAGGGGTAGTGTACACGTCTATCGAGTAAAAAAAAAAATAAAATACTATATTTATCGTCTATGTTGTTGTTGGCAACATACTATAACCTAACTCGAATTTTCGGAAATATTAACTATATTGTATTTTAAAAACGAGTTCGAGAGTATGCAACTTACACTGCGGTATTTTAAATTGCACTTTGAGCGAGATTTTTTAAAATGGTTGTTGTTTGTCAGCCGGTCGAATGAGGATTGTGTGGCCAGTAAAGTTTTAAGTGCATTTGAGAAATAAGTAAGGGATGTAAGTTATTTTCTTTACTTTAATTTTTACTAAGAGATTAATAATTTTATTGTAGCTGTCTGAAATACGTTAATAACTTAATTTCACGGGAATTTTATATCCTACCTTATCTTCTCACCTATTGATAATTTCCTTTTGGTATGACCTTAACATCATGGTTTCAAGCAAGAATCCAGATTTAATACCACTGTGTATCAACCATGATAACAAGTTCTAGGCTGCAATTAGCCAAATAGTTACCTTAATAGTATGTATTCCGATAACAGAAGATAGACGACGTAATGGTGTATTATCTTAAATTTGAATATTCCCGTAGTGGCTGTAATTAGTTTTTCGATAAATTTTTGTATTTTAAGGGATACGGGTTAAATTAATTATTTCATATCTCTTCCAGTTTTTATTTTAGCGTTTATGGTTAACCCGGACGTAATATTTAAATGCTGCGCTGCCAGGTATGCTTATCTCATAGAGTGAGTACTTTTTTATTTACCTTATATAAAAGAAGGCTGAGAAATTAATTTTTTTAACCACATATCTTAATTTATTTTTGTGTTGCGAAATGCATTGGCAGTTGCAATTGTTATTATTAATCATTTTGATTTTGTAATTGATTTTAAGTTGGGCTTTGTAAAAGAAAAAAAGAAATCAAAAGATTATTTGTATGGGGCATAGTGGAACTATTTTTTACGATCTTTCCAAACGCTACGCTGTGGTCCCAGCAATACGTAACTGAACGAAGC